>CM062290.1:451903540-451950033 GCA_031216915.1 Pictodentalium vernedei | reverse complement strand
GGACCAAAGGACTTGATTTGAACAAACATGAATTTGATTCCCCCAAGGATATTATGTGTTAAATTGTGTATCAACTATCAGCAGATTCTGGATTGTGATTCTGGAGAAGACTTGGTGTCTTTTTCAATTCATTTTTTCAGTTCTCGACTAGCCCGGAAATAGCCAGACTGTCATCTGCAGAATGAGGTCCCTAGTGGGGGGGGGGGGGGGGGGGGGGGGGGGGGGGGGATTTTGTGATGCTACCCTGCACAGGGTAGCATCACTAGATTCCCCATCTGTGAGCCCCAGCCTGAATCAAGGTCACAAGCCTAAAAAGAAAGACGTACCCAGAGGATGAATTGACACAATGTATAGGATAGCCTCAGCAAATTCACCTGTGGGTACTTCATTCTGCAAATGACAGATAGTTTATTTCCAGGCTTGGAACTACTCCATGTTGTACCATGTGACACAGTCAATTGCAAATGGACCTGAACCCTTTGATTCATCGGCTGAAACTTTTCTGGTGCTTCTTATTATTTATTATACGCTGGCCTGTGAATTATCGCAAATTATCTAAAAGATATTTCTCGATATTCATCGACTCGATGGATATCGAGGAATATCCCTCAGTAGCTTCCTAAATGGCGGTCACGCTTCGGCGCATGACGTAGCCTTGAAGGAACGATCAGCTGGTCTTTGTAATTGTTTTGAAACGTATGCGTTTGGGGGTCGAATTGGGCTGAATATTGTGCAATAAAATGTCTCGTGACAAATAATGAAAAGAAAATCTACTCTATTTTTCAGTCAGTATCAGGAATTATCTCAAGAGTGTGGACCCGAAAGTTTTATTTTTCACGAGTGCTTACGCGAGTGAAAAATAATATTTTCAGGTCCACACGATGAATTTTTTCAGTAGCTTCGTAAATGGCGTCACTTCGGTGCATGGCGTCGCCTTGAATGTACGGTCAGCTGATCTTTGTTATTGTTTTGAAACCTACGTGTCTGCAGTAAAATTGGGCTGAATATTTCCCAGTAAAATATCACGTAGCATATAATAAAAAGAAAATCTACACTATTTTAATGAATATCGGGGAAAAGCGCGCTAAAAAATATAACTTTCAGGTCGACACTCATGAGATAATTCTCGATATTCACTAAAAAAGCCTTAATCAGTGGCGTAGATAAAGGGGTGGGGTGGGAAGCCCCCCCCCCCCCCCCCCCCCACCAGAAGTATTGTCGGAAATTTTTTGGGACCATTTTAGGCGAATTTATGCCTAATAACATTAAAATGCTGGCTTTGGGATAAAAACATGCCATTTTGTGTAAATTTTGGGTAAAAAAACTCCAATTTTCAGTTCATTTGCATTAAACAACAGATTCTTTCTGTTTGTTTGGGTTTTTGTTGTTGTTACACTGTCGGAAAATTTTCGGTCTGTCGGAAAATTTTGGGCTTGCTCCTCCGCCAGCGAAAAGCTATCTACGCCACTGGCCTTGATATCCTCTATTTATCACTAAACTTGAGTTGTTGTTATTCCACTCCATGGATGTTTTGGTGATAATCAAACCGCCATGTATTGCACTTTGTACGGGGATGGTTATGAGGTACTCGGAACTATCAATTCACCAATTCATTCACAGAATAGTGGAAAAAAAATGGTTGAATTTGACTTCATTCCTTTGTTGCTATTTATTCACAATCAACATCTCATGGCTTTGTGGTTGCTTCTAGAGAAGTCTTGGCTGCCTGTACAGTGCATACAAAATATGGTCCATACTGGTCCACCAGTTTGAGAAAATACATTATTTGGGTACGGCCAAAAATAGTGCCCATTCCCAGCATGAGCTCAAATATTGTCCAATAAACTTTCTTTGAACAAACCTGAATCGTGACTATATAAGGAAGCTGCATACAGAATTTCAAAGCATTGTAGCTGGTCGTTTATGAGATTTTTGACGAGTTGATGTTTCTTGAGGTACCGATCCCAACCACTGGACTTAGCTTCTTATTCTGAATAAACTTGGAAGGTTCTCAAAGTTTGGTTCAGCTAAATAAGGGGACCAATATATAAAGTTAACTGATGGTGGGCAACGAATGACAGATGCCAAGTGATGACATTAGCTCACCGACTTTACCCAACGATTCGCCCGCATCTGCCCGCGTAATATGCAAATTCAGCAGTTGAAATAATATTATTTTTCAAAAAAATTCAACAAAACCATATCATGTGACCCCTCGTTGGAACGAGCCCATCGAGCTCGTTCCAACGAGGGGTCACATGATATGGTTTTTGTTGAAATTTTTTGAAAAAATTAATTTAAAAATAATAAATTTTGATATCGTCTGCGTTGGGTAAAGGGTTAAGTCAGGAGATCTAAAACAAGAGGCCTCGTGGGGCTGAGGCTCTCGCCTGACTAAAGTTGCTGAACCCTTTACCCAACACAGACAATATCAAACTTTATTATTTTAAAATCATTTTAAAATTTTTTTCCAAAATAAATCAACGAAACCATATCATGTGACTCCTCATTGGAACGAGCTCGTTCCAAAGAGGGGTCACATGATATGGTTTTGTTGAAATTTTTTCACAAAATATTTTTTCAGCTGCTCAATTTACGTATTACGTGAGCGGATGTGGCGATTCGTTGGGCAAAGGGTTAAAAAAGGTTTTAATTAGCATCTATGGCTAGTTAACATTACAGATGAATGAAGTCATTTAAGTATTTATACCTCTGCCGGCCATGTCAGACGATTTTTCTAGTATTGTGATACTGTCACAGAAATAATGCCCAGAGTTTCAGTAATGTAAAACTGGGAAGCCCAATTATCAACCTCGTGTCTTAATTTGAATCTGCTCCTCCCCATCCATCTCCAGAATGCCCAAACCAAATATTAATAGATTCTGAGTGGTCGATCTGAAGAAGGATATTTTTAAAGATTATTCATCATATTACACAAAACTAAATAAAAAACTAAAAATCGATCCAAAGATTGTCCAACACATTTTGATGACTATTATTGTGACTAATTTGTAAAAAAAAAAAGTGTTTTTTTTTACATATTTCCACGGCAAGATGGTTTGGTCCAATAGCGGTCAGTTTGGGTCAAACTGCTGAGGGCGGTTTGGTTACATGTGGTTTGAGCTCCATTCTTAAGTGCAGGTACCACAACTTAAATATTCCATATTCTGTGGTTGTGATTCACATTATTTTTGAAGTGAATCTATTTCATCTGTACAGAACTGTCTTGTTACAATTTATTACATGCCTGTTCTATGTAATCCCCATCTACAGCAACACTAAACCATGTGGAAAATGAAAATCTGTTCCGCACATGCGCGGAATAGAAATCATTGATGGACTACTTTTAAATAGAGCAAAATTTCACTGGAATTTTCTACAAATCATTCAACACAATTACAATCTGAATCGCTAGCGATAGCTGAACATTGTTCCCTTAGTTCCAATGTGTTCTATGTGCCGGTTGGCACATAGAACACAATGGAATTCAGGGGATAAAATAGTAACACAGGTTCCCTTCTCAAATCTGGCTGGTGATAAAATGTGTTCTTTTTTGTTGATAGTTTCAAATGAATTGTTAAGTGTCCTTCTAACAATTGTGTTTTTTTATAGAAGTGAAGGCGTGTAATAAACATAGAATGACCCGCGTGTGTGAATGGGTTAATTGATATGACACTTGTGGAATCGCAGAAGGACCTTACGTTCTATCCTTCCGTGCTGGCGCTCATGTCATATTAACCCTTTACCCAACGTAACGGCCAAAACCGGCCAGCGCTATTCTCAAAAATCGCCAATTAATTTTCACTATTTTTTTCATTTTTTGTCTCAAAAACATAGGTTATGACCCCTCGTTGGAACGAGCTCATTGAGCTCGTTCCAACGAGGGGTCATAACCTATGTTTTTGAGACAAAAAATGAAAAAAATTAGTTATTCAAGAATTTTTTTTTGCAAGTGTCGTCTGCTTTTCACGTTAGGTAAAGGGTTAACCCATTCGCATACGCATGTTGTTCTGTGTATTTATGAGAGCATGCCCTATAGGCATAACTTGTACTGAAAGTAAAGATATGTGAAAAATTCTGCAATTAAGAAAAATGTTGCACTCTACCAGTTAATAAAGAAATATCAAATACATTTGTATCCAGTTATATTTATTCATCTTTTTTTGAAAAATAAATACCAACCACTTAATATTTCAGTTATTTCCTGCAAAACATAGCACACTGGATGTTCACAAAATATCTATAATAAAGAGAAATTATATTTAAATCATGCTTTGTTGAAAATATGTGCAAATAAATATACATCATAACAGAAGAGATAAAATTTTAAAATTTCATGATTCTACAGTAACTTTGGAAAACATTACAAGGCAATAATGAAAGTGTCAAATGACACTGCAGCTCAACTTCATCAAGAAGGGACTGAACTAAATAATTAACTTTGGAATGTGCTAGAAGTATTGTGGACAATTTAATTGCAAAGTCTGAGATGGACGCCAGCACCCATGTTTTTTCACGAAATTAACAAAAACAAAAGGTGCGCATCAGAGATGCAGGCATCGATTTGTGGCTACTTTCTTCATGCACTGGCTATTGAAAATCAGAAAAAGCTTTGCATTCTCAAAACTTGTAAAAATTGACGAGCCCAAAATTTGTAAAAATGGACTAATTAAGGCCCACAACTCTGTAATGAGAAATCGGACTGGGCCAGTTTTCGAGCTCACAAGAGATATTATTGCAAAGGACTTGTATGGCAAAAATTAGTAAAATTGGAGAACATTTGTTCAAGTTATAGCGCTAATGAGCTCAAAATTAATAAAAAATGATGAATTAAGGTCCATAATTCTCTGAGGAACAATCTGACCATGCCAGTTTTCGAACTAGCATGAAATATTATTACATAAGACCTGTATAACAAATATTAGTCAAATCCGAGAATATTTGTTCAAGTTATTGTGCTAATGAGCTAACAATTTGTAGAAATTAACGAATTAAGAGCCATAATTCTGCAACGAAAAATTGGGCCAAGCCAGTTTTCAACTACTTGTTCGAGAAAAAATTGCAGAAAACCTGTATGGTAAATATTAGAAAAATCGGAAAACATCTGTTCTAGTTACTGCACTAGCAAGACCAAAATTTGGAAATAATGACTAATTAAAGGCCACAACTCGGTAAAAATATCGAATGGCATCCAAATCATGACAGGTTCTCCTGGTTATTCATGGCAAACACATGCAATGTTTCTGCCAATGGACCTCCGGGTTACCCGGAGGTCCACTGGCTGAAACATTGCTTGTGCACAGGCCATATGTACAGAATTTGATGTCTATACTTGGGCCATAACGCGTACATTAACGCACATATCAACGTGCTATTTGTGCGCATTTCATGACAGGACTTCTAGTTTTAACTGTATATGTGTGGTACTTTCCTCATTGGTGAAGCGAGATCCTCGGGAAAAAAACATTTAAACTCTTCACTTGTCATAAAAATTGTGTTTCCTTTGTGATAAATTAGCTCAATTTGAATGCGAAGAAGGCCTTAGATTGAAGTTCAGGGGTTTAAAAATTGAAAGTGGTAAGAGAGGAGGGGCCCCAATCAAACTTCCCCCCTTCTTGGGCTATGGCCCTCAGGACATGCTCACAGAATGTCATTCTAGGGGACCCCCAAGTAGGATGTGTGACCCCCCTCCCCCCCCCCCCCCCCCCCCCCCCCCCAATTGAAAATCCTGGCTATGGCCCTGATTCTCCCACCACCCAGCCCTGTTGCTGCATTTTGCTGAGTTTTGAATTCCTGGCTGTGTCTTGGATATTATGATGATCACAGATATCTGAAACATGAGTTCTCATGAACTATTTTATTAACAGTTCTAGTACTAATACGGTAATATACAGTTAAAACTAAAAGTCCTGTCCTGAAATGCGCACAAATAGCACGTCGATATGCGCATTAATCTATGCGATATGACCATAGTAAGGCTATCAAATTCTGTAAATATGGCCTGTGCACAAGCAATGTTTCAGCCAATGGACCTCCGGGTAACCCGGAGGTCCATTGGCAGAAACATTGCCTGTGTTTGCTATGAGTAATCAGGAGAAACTGTCGTGCTTTGGATGCCATTTGATATGGCAATTGCGCGCAATTCCTACGTGCAATTAAGCCTAGATAAGCACACAGTTCGTGACAGGACTTCTGGTTTTAACTGTATTACTGTGGTTTTACTGGAAATATTGATAAAGATAGAGAAATATGAAAATAAGGTTTTTTAAAATTGTCTTTAACTGGTAAAGAGTTCATAAAGTTATGTAGTTATTTCTGGCATCGGAATTGGATATATTAACCAAGTTTTAATAAATGACTCTGATGTCTGTATTGCAAAAACTGTTAAGCCCTCAGCAACCACAGTTCTTTTTATGCCCCTTCCCTTCAAATCTGAAAATTTGAAACAAGGTGGTAACAGTACACAACATAATAAGCACAAAATGTTACCTGAAAAAAAGGTTAAGTACGGCTAATTTGCATATCTTATGCACAAGAAAAAAACCCATAAGATGTGTTATTTATCTTATGCTGCTAGACCTCCATAACCAAAATTGTCGAAATCGGAAATGCCGTTCAGTCTTTCTGAGCATATAACAAATCACAAGCAATTTCCAACAAAAATGGCCGCAGTCGGACATCTCGATGTTTTTGGTGGAAAAAAAATTGACGTGCATCCATTTTTCCTTATGCCCCATCAAATCTGAAAATTTTAAACAAAAGCGTCAAAGCATCTCTGAGATACAGGTGTCAACAGTACACAATATTACCCGAAAAAAGTTCAAGTAAGGCTAATTTGCATAATTTATGCACGAGAAAAAACCCGTCTGATATGTTATTTATCTTATGCTGCTAGACCTCCATACCAAACATTATTGAATCGGAAATGTCGTTCAGACGTTCTGAGTGTATAACAAATTACACACAATTTCCCACAAAAAAGGCCACCAGTCAGGTCAGCCATCTTGAATTTTTTTCGAAAGAAAATTGATGTGCATCAAAAATGTTTCCTAATGCCCCATCAAATCTGAAAATTTGATACAAAAGCACCAAAGCATCTCTGATATACAGGTGGTACCAGGACACAGGGACGGATGGAGTGCAATCCAACAGGCCCCTTCACGGTGAAACCATGGGGGACTAATAACTGGAAAGTGACAAATCCATGGCAGCCGCACTGTATTACCTGAATAAAGTATAGCCCACTTAACTGGACATTTCTTAACTGAATTACCCTGTAAATTGCATGTAATTTCCAAACACCAAAAAACAATTTACAATACCTTGAGTACAAATTTGGCATATTAACTGCCTATAAATTATAAAATAAACTCCTGTTAATTGAATAATAAATCTTCTATTAATCTATTCAAAAATTACTCTATCTCTGAATTCTTAGAGGTTATTACTAGGTTAGTTTGATATTGGCAGAGATATCAGCCCAAGATATAGAGATTATTACCATTATGTGGATGTACAAAATATGTACCCGAGTCAAACTCCAGGTTCTAAGGGCAGATCACGACGAGTCAAAGACTCGTCGTGATCTATCCTTAGAACATTTGAGTCGCCGTGATCTGCCCTTAGAACCCGCAGCAAGACTCGGATACATATTTTGTACATCCACCTAATGGTAATAATCATTTTATCTTACAATATATTGAGGATAAGTCAAGAATGTAGACGAATATATAACAAACTATTCATTCGTACCGATGAACAAAAAGAAAAAAAATGGAACTCATGCTGAAGGAAAGTGCTTGTATCCGACCCCCTGAAACAAACATCTGTATCAGGGGGGCAGATAAACGACAGTTGCAGAGTTTATACAGACAAAATACATGTTGATTGTAAGATAAAACTTCATATCAACCTGAGACCGAAGGTCAAGGGCTGATGTGAAGTTACCAGGGGTTTATATTTTGACCATTATAAAACTAACCAAGTAATAACCTCTTTATTTATTACTTGAAAAGAAATAATTACAAAAATTCTCAAATCTGTTAATACTTTTCTGACAGTGTTATTATTGTTTCTCATTCTTTTCACAAAGTCTGAAGTTTCCTAGTCTACTCCCAGTTCAGCTATCCGAACCCCTCGGCTTCTCCACTGTGGAAGCTGTGATGCTCAACTAACTCTCCTTCCACTTTGACGAAGCTCCACTTACGCCTGTGAATTTTAGTCTGAACAACTCTCTTTCTTCTCGTCATCAACCTAATCATTACTTATGGACATCATATAGGCGTGGCATTCTCTAGAAAAAATTGACGAGGGCAATTTTTTGCACCCCTTGAATTTCTGGAATGCCAGATCTATTTGGGACTGGCTTTAAAATCTATTATCATTTCGTCCTCTGAGTTCCAATGTGTTCTCTGTGCCTACTGGCACAGAGAACACATTGGAACTGAGGTGATGATTTGTCAAATCTGCACTGATTCACAATAATTCATGACCCATTCTGCGTCGCATTTCGATAGATTTTGAGTGTAGAAGACAGTCACATAAGAACTGAATGCAACATTTTGAATACTGAGAAGACGTGTGTGCCAATTTTTCCACTATGTAGCTGAATGTAGTACAATTTTTCAGTCACAATATTAATACCTTGAAGTGAATATAACCAAAATAGATACAAGTTTTTGCACTGAAAATTCCAGGTGCAACTGCTCTCCCAAGCAATCTGAGGAGGGCAAGTGTTGTGCACTCCTTGATTTTCTAGATTGCCAGACCTGATCATTAATTCCTCAGCATACAAAACTCTGCTTCAATCCACTCCACCATGTCTGAGATTTTTCCTGAATGCATTCAACAAATAACTGAACATTTTGATGTAAATAAATTGACTGTGCTCAGTAATGCATCAAAGGGGGACAACTCTACATGTACCTTTCTTCGTATCAGCTGAGATCAGCATCATTTCAGACTAGTTTGAAGCCAGATTAGCCAAGTGTGATAATGGGCAATTCTAGGAAAGAAAAAATCATTTCTAATACATGTATACATCAGGCCTGGAAATTAGCAGTCTGACATTTGCAGAATGAGGTCCCCAGAGGGTGAATTTGATGATGCTATCCCATACAGTGGGCCAATTTTTCCTCTGGGTACCTCTTTCTGTTTAGTTGTGAGTCCCTGGTTCAGAATGAGGTTCACAGGGGGTAAATTTAGTGATGCTACCCTGATCATAAATAGAGGATCTGTAATAGAGGATCTATAATGATCATAGAGAATCTGTAATGACCATAAATAGAGGGTCTGTAATGATCATAAATAGAGGATCTGTAATGATCATAAATAGAGGATCTGTAATGATCATAAATAGAGGGTCTGTAATGATCATAAATAGAGGATCTGTAATGATCATAAATAGAGGGACTGTAATGATCATAAATAGAGGATCTGTAATGATCACAGAGAATCTGTAGTGATCATAAATAGAGAATCTGTAATGATCATAAATAGAGGGTCTGTAATGATCATAAATAGAGGATCTATAATGATCATAGAAAATCTGTAATGATCATAAATAGAGGGTCTGTAATGATCATAAATAGAGGGTCTGTAATGATCATAAATAGAGGATCTATAATGATCATAGAGAATCTGTAATGATCATAAATAGAGGGTCTGTAATGATCATAAATAGAGGGTCTGTAATGATCATAAATAGAGGATCTATAATGATCATAGAGAATCTGTAATGATCATAAATAGAGGGTCTGTAATGATCATAAATAGAGGATCTGTAATGATCATAAATAGAGGGTCTGTAATGATCATAAATAGAGGATCTGTAATGATCATAAATAGAGGGTCTGTAATGATCATAAATAGAGGATCTGTAATATTCATAAATAGAGGATCTGTAATGATCATAAATAGAGGGTCTGTAATGATCATAAATAGAGGATCTGTAATGATCATAAATAGAGGGTCTGTAATGATCGTAATGTACAAATTCAGCAGTTGAAAAAAATAATTTTCAAAAATTTCAACAAAACTATATCATTCAGCTCGTTCCAATGAGGGGTCACATGATATAGTTTTGTTGACATCTTTGGGGAAATCTGATAAACTAATTCTGAAAATAATAAATTTTGATATCATCTGCGTTGGGTGAAGGTTTTTCGAACCGCATCACCAAGGCATGCTAGTTTGTTCTGACAGTGATGCCTTGAGTCTCGATTGTGGTACTTGTCCTCATATATCTGGACAGTTTTCGATATACCGGTATACCACGGTATTTTTTTGAATACTGATACCGGTATTCAGTTTTGAATATCGTGCAGCCATATGATGCAGTCAAACTGAAATACACAATAACATTTGCGGTATGCCATACAAAATATAATGCGCTATTGGCAAAGTCAGTAGTGAACTTACGAACTGAACCGATCAAACAGAAAAAAAATATTGACAGTATTTGGATAGATTTTTCACTTAGCAATTACCCGTTAAAACTAGAAGTCCTGTCATGAAATGAGCACAAATAGCATGTTGATATGTGCGTTAATGTACGCGTCATGGCCCAAGTAATGGTATCAAATTCTGTACATATGGCCTGTGCAGAAGCAATGTTTCAGCCAATGGACCTCCGGGTAACCCGGAGGTCCATTGGCAGAAACATTGCATTTGTTTGCTATGAGTAACCAGGAGAACCTGCCGTGCTTTGGATCTCATTCGATATAGCAATTGCGCGTAATTCCAAAGTGCAATTAAGCCTAGAGAAGTGCATAGTTCAGGACAGGACTTCTAGTTTTAACTGTATTTACAACTTCAGAGGACAAAAACACAAGCACTTGCAAACTCTCATTACATGGACCACCAGATTTCACCTGGGGGTCCATGTGATGAAAGTTTGCAAGTGTTTCTTGCACTACTCTGAAAAATAATGAAAGTGTCAATGACATTGTAGCTTAATTCGACCATGTGTAGTGTTTGATGAAAAAGATAATGTTCCAATGTTTATGAAAGGATTATGAAATAAGACAAGAATTGTGATAAATGAGAATGTGTTAATTTCTGTTCCCTGTAAGCTATGTTTTCAATAAGAATAATTTGAGTGTAGACTGTACTAAAGAATTAAGACTCGGTTGATGTGGCCCTAACCAGGGACCGATCAGGACTATTTAAAATACGCTCTAGCCTCGGAGCCTATTTTTTCAATTCATGTGCCAGATTTCAATTTACGGAGTCACACTGCTGTTTGTAACACACACTGCAAGTACGTAATAGCTCTCATCATTTTCATTTAGTACACTATAGCAAACATTAATCTTCACTGTGGTTTCTGATCAAGTCTTGGCTGCCTATTTAGGCAGCCAAGACTTGATCAGAAACCACAGTGAAGATTAATGCTTGGTAATTAAGATTTGAAGTATTAACTTAAGCACTCTACAACAATGATAAATGATAATCATATATATAATATATGTATGAGTGTCTCTCTCGATTATCCATCGAAAGAATATCAAAATATGATCTGAGAAGTTACGCGCCAACTGAGAAGCCTATTTCTGAGATTTAAGAGCCAGGTCCTGATGTTTCAGAACCAAATAAGCACTGGCGCATGCCCAAGTCGGTCCCTGCCTAACAGTTAATTAATGTATGTCAACCAAAGTTACCAAGTTACGGTGAAATTATTCCAAAACAAGTCATCCTACCAAGTTACAATGAAATCCCTTCATAAATATAACTCGTAGACTTTGCTAAAGGAATCTAGTTCATGTGACGGTTCTGCGGTCATGGTTGACTGATCATGACCAAAATAGGAGTCTCATCTAGATATCATACCAACTTATCCTACCAAGTTACAATGAAATCCCTACTAAAAACAACCTGTAAGCAGTGCTAAAGGAATCTAGGTCAAGTGACCAGGCGGCAGTAACGGCTGGCCGAGTGTGACCAAAATATGACAGTCTCATCTAGACATCATACCAAGTTACAATGAAATTGCTTCATAAATATGAACTGTAGACTTTGTTAAATAAATCTAGGTCGCATGCCTGTGCGGCTGTCACAGCTGATCAATCACAATCAAAATATGACATTCTCATCCAGACATTATACAGTCATCCTACCAAGTTACAATTTATTTATTTATTTATTGGTGTTTAAGGTCACATATTTCTGCACAATGGCTAACCATGCCCGTGACAGTTTTACGGGTGGAGGAAACCAGAGTACTCCGAGAGAACCACCGAGCAATGGCGGGCAACTGTCAGCTCCCCAACATTCCAACTCCACACAAGCAGGGTTAGCATTGGTTGAAGACAGGTGCACCATCGACGTGCAGTACACCTTGGTACACAATGTCATCATGCCCCCTGTGGGCAATGGGGGTGAAGTGTCTTGCATAAGGACACAACGCGGTTGCCGCAGGTGGGATTCGAACCGAGGACCTCTCGGCTTGCAGCCTGCACCTCTACCAACTGAGCCACCTCCAAGTTACAATAAAATCCCTTCATAAGTATGACCGGTGACAGGATTTCTAGTTTAACCCTTTACATAACATAATGACAAAACCTACCAGCGCTAATCACAAATACTACCATTCAATTTTCATTATTTTTTGCCTCTAAAACATAGCTTATGGCCCCTTACTGGAATGAGCTCATCGAGCTCGTTACAATGAGGGGGTCATAAGCTATGTTTTTGAGTCGAAAAATGAAAAACATTAGCTCTTCAAGAACTTTGTTTGCAAGTGCCGTCTTCTTTTCGTGTTAGGTAAAGGGTTAAACTGCAGATGAAGGAGTAATGATAATTCAACATTACATACAGTACGCGGAGAGTGGATTGTAACTAAATCACCCTGGGAGTGGAGTTATCACCAAAAGTATTATTTTAAAATCTGTACATGTGGACATAAAACACAAGAAATTTTTCAACCAATGGACCTCCGGGTACAACCCGGAGGTCCATTGGCTGGAATTTTGCTTGTGCTTGTTTTGCTTTGCAACAAATTTGCAATTATTGCTTGAGTGGAATCTCCACTCTGCGGGTGATTTAGTGATAACACACTCTCCACGTACTGTAGATTGTATGCATGGTAAGATTTTGATTGTAGAATTAATCTTCGCCAGCTAATTTCTCTTTATGTTTCAAAAGTTCCTTATATTTTTCTATCAATAAAGTCAACTTGCATTTCATACTGGCAATATGTCCTGATGCTTCAATTGCTTTCTGAAAACTAGACTGACTCGCTCTCAAATTCTGTGGAACTAAAAGACCAAAACATTTCAAAGGATCATTTCTTAATTTAAGTTGAGACATCTCAATGGATGGAGTGTTATCTTCTGCTGTGCATTCCTCTGTATTGTGAACTCGTCGTTTTCTAACCGAGGTAGAAGAGTCTTTAAGGTTGGAGTCTTCATCTTCATCATCTGTACATTTGTACACTACAAATTTGTCATCTATGCTTTTATCATTGTTATCACAACTACTGACACTAGTTCTGTATAAAGGAACCATTTCATTTTCATGAAATTGATGGATACCAACAAACTTTAATCCCATGTTATATCTTGCCCTCGACAGTTGAAGAAATCCATTTTTCATTAGTGTTTCAATTTTATTCTGTTCTACGTTTAATGCCTTCAGTGTATCATTGATATTAATCAAGACAGCATCTAATTCATCACATACTTTTTCCATAGTTATCTGAAAATATAATTGAAAATATTTCAATTACCGGCACATTGTGTATAACTCACCAGACAAGTTTTTTTTTAAAAATCCAGAAAAAATAGATACAGTTAAAACTAGAAGTCCTGTCACGAAATGTGCGCTTATCTAGGCTTAATTACGAGTAGGAATTGCGCACAAATGCCATATCGAATGGCATCCAAAGCACGGCAGGTTCTCCTGGTTACTCCTAGCAAACACAGGCAATGTTTCAGCCAATGGACCTCCGGGTTATCCTGTCACGAAATGTGCGTTTATCTAGGCTTAATTGCAAGTAGGAATTGCGCGCAAATGCCGTATCGAATGGCATCCAAAGCACGGCAGGTTCTCCTGGTTACTCCTAGCAAACACAGGCAATGTTTCTGCCAATGGACCTCCGGGTTACCCGGAGGTCCATTGGCTGAAACATTGCTTGTGCACAGGCGGCATGTACACAATTTGATAGCCTTACTATGGTCATAATTAACGCGCAGATCAACGTGCTATATGTGCGCATTTCAGGACAGGACTTTTAGTTGTAACTGTAGGTGCGGTATTAGAAGTTCTGACTTCGGTATCTGTTTAGGTATTTTTAGGGGAGTGTCCCTCAGTATTGGTTTGGTTTTCGGCATGCCTGTCATTTTCAGGAGAGCGATTTATTCGCTCGCCTACTGCTCGCCTTAAAAAAATTACGGACTACGAAAACTAGCCCTCCTGGCCTTAGAAAATAATGAATACCATAACAGCCTATTCCTAAAACCCACATCTTTTCAGATCTCTGATATGTTAGTGGTCTCCGTAAGACGGCCACACTACCCCTCCCACACCTCCGGGCCTTTCCAAGGCCCGGAGGTGTGGGAGCGGCAGTGTAGCCATCTCACTGAGACAACCTTGTTAGCAGCACCAAATAAAATGTACAATGCCACCTAGGCAGAACTAATTAATAGTGAGTTTGATGACAGCTAATCGCTCCCCTAGACCATGCGAGAAGAGCGATTTTTAGCCCTCCTACATTTTTAAGAATGCCAGGCCTGTTTCGGTATCGGACTTGACTGAGATTTTCAAAAGAGGAATTCACATCAGCAAAAACTGAGTACAAGTTGTTGTCGTACCATTCTACCATAATGCTATAAATGACATGGTCAATGATCTCAACAGTGGCATTCTTTTACGAACACAAATCATATCTACAGTAATTTTGTGACTTGTTCTAAACACACCTTAATGTTTAAAGACCTATTTCAGGCTTTTGCGATCTCGTGCCTTGACAATGCCATCTTTTGGAGGTCTTGCTGACAATAGACGAAACACCTGGGCAGTGATTTGTAGTCAGGTCTTGGCTGCCTGTTAAGGCAGCCAAGACTGGTCAAGAAATCAGTGTTAAGCAGTTGGAGATGTACAGGTTGTAGTCTAGTGGGAATTCAGGACAGTTGTCCAGTCCAGTGAGTCTTAACAAAACTGAAAAGAAAATCAGTGACTTCTTTCATGAAGCTGAACCTTTCAACTGTTACCAAGCCTCAACAGGGACTTATAAATAGTGAATGTAGGAACATTTTGAAAATTCAGACAGTTTCAGTATTCAATGATTCGTTAGGTTCAGTTTTTTTGGTATCCCCATATCAGTATCAGTGTTTTTTTGGTATATTGCACATCTCTAGAAAAAATTGCTCCCCTGAACATTTTTTCATTGTTTTGATTCATAAACATCTTCTATATGTAAATGCTAAGTAAATGGTATGTGATCTCAATAGAATGCTCTCAAGCCAAGCAATGACACTGAAGTTAAGCAACGTCAAGCCCAGTTAGTCCTCGGATGGGTGACCGTCTGAGCGATCGATTTGCACGCCTGCATTGTGTCCTTGGGCAAGGCACTTAACCCCGATTGTCCACATGGGGTCACGATGACGCCGTGTACTACAGTTAAAACTAAAAGTCTTGTCATGAAATGCGCACAAATAGCACGTTGATATGCGTGTTAATATACGCATTATGGCCATAGTAAAGCTATCAAATTCTGTACATATGGCCTGTGCACAAGCAATGTTTCAGCCAATGGACCTCCGGGTAACCCGGAGGTCCATTGGCAGAAACATTGCATGTGTTTGCTATGAGTAATCAGGAGAGCCTGCCATGATTTGGATGCCATTAGATATGGCAATTGCGCACAATTCCAACGCGCAATTAAGTCTAGATAAGCGCATTATTCGTGACAGGACTTCTAGTTTTAACTGTAAGGTGTACTGCACGTTGATGATGCGAATGTCTTCAACCAATCTAACCCTGCCTGTGCTGCAGTGCGGAGTTACGATGTTGTGTAGCTGGCAGCTGCTTTTTTGTCGTTGCTCGGCGGTTCTCTCTGGGTACTCCGGCTTCCTCCACCCGTAGAACAGTCACGGTCATGATTAGCCATTGTGCATAAGTATGGTACCTTAAACATCAATAAATAAATAACAAGCAATGACAGTAAGCCTGTCAAGTTTAGCTAAAAATAAAATCAAATATTGTGAAAATATTGTTCCTTCTTTTGTTTCCCACATAGACGTCATGGTCTCACAATTTCTAGAGGACTGTTTGAGCAAAATTGCATAGAGGTCGCTTCGGCCGCTGTGGAGGACAGTTCGGGTTAGAGGCCCGTTTGGGTCAAATTGTTGAAGGATGGTTCGGCCAGAGGGCAGTTTGGGTCTTTCCCCTATACATTACATTATAGCATAACAACCTTCAATGGCTTCATTTTAATGTATAATTTGTGTGTTTTCGAGTCGATCCGTCCCCAGATGATCCATTCCCAGGTTGATCCATCCCCATTTAACTTAGTTGGTACGGCCCCAATTATTCAAATTAATGGTAATTATTTTTTAATGTTATTCATTAATATTATTATCATTCTGAATGATAGAAATAGAAAATAGTATATTGAATGGAGCACACAGACTCAGTTTTATGCAGGGTTCCTGCAGTTTGGGGAGGGGCAAATAATGTCACAAATTCAAGACTTTTCAAGACTCTTTTCAATGTGAATTCAAGACTTCTCAAGGTAAGAAAAAAAGAGAATTCAAGATTTTTTAAGACTTTTTGTTCTAAAAGACAGGCGTTGCAAAACATCGCTTCTGGGCAGTCAATGTTCCCAATATACAGCACCTTGGACGTAGTTCCCGACTTCTGTCAATTTAAGACCTTTCAAGAGTGGAACTTCGAATTCAATACTTTTCAAGGGTCTTAAATTTTTTTTTTCAAGTTCAAGACTTTTCAAGCCTTTTAAGACCCCGCAGGAACCCTGTCATACCACACATTTGCTGAAAAGAATTACAGCCTTAACAACATTAGTCTGAACATTTTGACATAATTTTACATGTTCCAATAATTTATACTTCTTATACTATACACTCGTCTGGTTGGAAATATGAAATAGAAATAAAACAAGAGGTCCCTGACACCTGACATGGTAGCCTAAATATAAAACCCAGGGAATTGATTTCAACAAGTTGCATCTGCCCCTCCTTAGAAAAGCTTATACCAAATATCCAAAGATTCAGACCAGTGGATCTAAAAAAAATATATTTTTAAAGAATATTCCTCATATTGAACTAAGTTATAATTTGGGCTCCTATAGGTAGCCCAAATATGAACCCAGGGACTTGGCTTGAACAAACTTGAATCTCACCTCCAGTGGGATGCCGTTTTCCAAATATCAAAAGATTCTGATTGGTGGATGTGAAGAAGAAGATTTTTAAAGAATATTCCTCATATTGAACTAAGTTATAATTCAGGCTCCCACAGGGAGCCCAAATATGAACCTAGGGACTTGGATTTAACAAACTTGAATCTCCGCACCCCCTAAGGATGCTGCACACCAAATATCAAAACATTCCAACTGCTGGATCTGAAGAAGAAGATTTTAAGAAAATTCCTCATTTTGAACTAAGTTACAATTCAAGCTCCCACAGTGAGCCCAAATATGGACCTAGGGACATGGCTTGAACAAACTTGAATCTCACCCCCTAAGGATGCTACATACCAAATATCAAAACATTCCGCCTGCTGGATCTGAAGAAGAAGATTTTTTAAGAAAATTCCTCATTTTGAACTAAGTTATAATTCGGGCTCCCACAGTGAGCCCAAATATGAACCCAGGGACTTGGCTTGAACAAACCTGAATCTCACACCCCTAAGGATGCTGCATACCAAATATCACAAGATTCTTATTGGTAGATCTGAAGAAGAAGATTTTTAAAGACTATTCTTCATGCTGCACTAATTTAAACATTTGGGCTCCCATAGAGAGCCCAAATATGGACCCAGGGAATTGATTTCAATAAACGTGTGAAACAATCTTCCAAAGATGTTATATGTGAAATTTGAAAGCTTTTGGAGCAGTGGTTTGGGAGAAAGGTAGTCTTAAATGTTTTCCCATTATTCACAGTGTTAAAAAATGCTGACTCAGTACTTTTTCAAAGTCCCCAAAAAGTACCCTATGATAAAACCGATAGAAATTTTTTTTTACCATTCCATTCTGTTGGTCCTAAGAAAGCTTCACACCAAATAAGAATTCTCAGTGCTGTGTAGTTTTGGAGATATGGGTGTTTTAATTTTTTCTATTTTCATCTCCTGCGGTTCCCATGGGGCGACATGAAAATTTTTTTTGGCATAAATTAACTACTTATGTCCCAATAAAACCTCATGTCAAATTTGGTTCAAATCAGCCTCTCGGTTTGAAAAATAGAAATTTTTGCCGTGTAGGGTGTGCCAAAGGAAAATATTGAGGTCTGACTGAACTAAGTTCTAAGAACATTTTTTGACGGAAATTGAAGAAAATCGATACCAAGTTTCAAAGTGATCTAATCATAAATGCGACCTGTGAGGTGTGCCAAAGGAAATTGTGGACGTACGTACATATGCCAACGGACGAGAAGTGATGGCAATAGCTCAGCTTGACTTTGTCAAGTTGAGCTAACAAACAAATGAAATGGATTTTAATGACTGTTACTTAACACCTATCACTAGGCTATTCATAACCCTTATATAAACACAACAGTCTTAACTGTCTTATAACAGCAATGTCAATTAACAGTGATTACAATTTATGATTCCTGTATAAACAAAAACAGATTAATCAATTGTAGGAATTAATCCCCCCCCCCAGTTAAAAAGTACAGACATGGAAATACTATTCCCCCCCAATAGAAGTTTGAAGGAGGATTAAATACCCCCAAACACAAAACAAGAAACAAGAGTGATGTCGCACATAGAGCCTGACTGTCCCAGGAATGATAACGCTTAGACACAAAATAGTTTGTGCTATTTTTTGTTCACCGTTTACCTGACGAATCTGCCATATCTGCACTTGTGATATACAAAAATTGCTATTCAAATTTTATTTTTTCATTTTTCTACATACCTCTTGACCTATTAGCCCTTTATCCAACAAAACTGGCCAGCACTATTCTCAAAAATCGGCAAATAATTTTCATTATATTTTCAATTTTTGTCTCCAAAACATAGGTTACAGTTAAAACTAAAAGTCCTGTCATGAAATGCGCACAAATAGCACGTTGATATGCGCGTTAATGTGCGCGTTATGGCCCAAGTAAAGCTATCAAATTCTGTACATATCGCCTGTGCACAAGCAATGTTTCAGCCAATGGACCTCCGGGTTACCCGGAGGTCCATTGGCAGAAACATTGCATGTGTTTGCTATGAGTAACCAGGAGAACCTGCCGTGCTTTGGATGCCATTCGGTATGGCAACTGCGCGCAATTCCAATGCGCAGTTAAGCCTAGATAAGCGCACTATTCATGACAGGACTTCTAGTTTTAACTGTAGGACCCCTCTTTGGAATGCGCTCGTTCCAAAGAGGGGTCATAATCTATGTTTTTGAAACAAAAATGAAAAAAATTAGTTATTCAAAATTTTTTTTTTTTTTGCAAGTGTTGTCTGCTTTTCAACAGTTTTCATGTTAGGTAAAGGGTTAATAGAAGAAACTTGATGAGCTTGTTCCAATAAGGACTAATAAGCAATGGTTGTAAGTAAAAAGATGAAAAAATCTGGAATTTCCGAAAAATAATTTGTACTGTTGGCTTCAACTTGTGTTAGGTAAAGGGTTAAAGATGCAGTACATAAAACATTCTCTTTCTAAAATCTTCTATTATAATACTACTGAAAAGTAATTTTGGTAAAAAGTGAGAAGAAAAAATCTTCTGAAAGAAAGTATAAAACAAGAGTGGGGGCCCCACCCTGGAGCATACCCCCACGGTGCAAACCGCCAAACAATGACAAGAGAAGAAATGAACCATGATACCACGAAAGCTATTTTCATAAACAATAATTCCAAATTTTATTGAGAGCCAACAACACCAAACCAGAGATATGAGGAGAACAGACAAAAAATTTGCTATTTTACAAGGCAAACAGCAAAATGATTGTCTTTGTTTTACAGCAAGGTAATTGTGAAGGCCAGAAACAACTGTTACTGAAGTCTAGTGATGATCAGACCATCCACATGAGATGTAGAACAAAGACACAATGCCACATATGGGGAGGTGATTTGCATGTATTTTCTTTGTTTTATTGCAGGGACATGACTTATTTGAAACCATTTCCCATCAACAATCTTCATTCCAAATTTCATTGATATCTGATAACCCAAACCTTATAGAACAAAGATATAATGCCACATGTGGGGAGGTGATTTGCACATATTTTCTTTGCTTTACTGCAGGGACATGACTCATTTGAAAGCCTTTCCCGTAAACAATCTTCTTTCCAAATTTCATTGAAATCTGATAACCCAAACCCTATAAAACAAACACATAATGCCAAAAGTGGGGAGGTGATTTGCTTGTATTTTCTTTGTTTTACTGTAGGAACATGAATCATTTGAAATCCTTTCTCACAAACAATCTTCATTCCAAATTTCATTGAAATCTGATAACCCAAACCTGAACTATGAGGTGAACAGGCAAAAGAATTGGCAATTTTCGAGACAAAACAGCCAATTTTCAAAGTTAAAAGTCGGGATAAGTCTAATAAGTGAAAAGTAAGAAATATTATTAGGGACTCATTTGAATGCCTTTTCCATAAACAATTTTCATTCCAAATTTCATTGAGATCCAATAACCCAATTTTACCCAAATCTGAGAGAAAACAGACAAGAAATAGCATATTTTTGTATATTCAAAGGGCCATAACTCACAGAATAATTATTCCCACAGTAAAACGGCTGATGCTGCTTAAAGGTCTCATGATAGTGAATGTCTGTATGAAATTTCATCGAAATCTGAGCAGTAATGTTGAAGTTATAATGCGAACAAACATCTGAGTGTGGACGGACACATGTATGGATGGATGCACGACACACAGATGCACGGATGGACAGGCACAATCCAGTATACCCCACTTAAAAAAGTGGGGGTATAATTATGTGTTTTCTAAAAATGTCAAAATTTGTAGTTAGATCAGCATCTGCATAACTCTGTTGACTCCTAAGTTGGAATTTTTAATTAGCAGACAATTTTTTTTCTGCATGTAATCACTCTAAATCCTTCAAAATGCATTTTTGAGCAAAAAAAAAAAAATGCCTAATTCACCTGGGGGTGGGGGTGATAGGAGTAATTTTCTTTTACGTATGTCCACGCTCTGAATCAGGAGTCAATTGTTTTCAGCATGCAGTCACTCTAAATCCTTCAAAATGCATTTTGGAGCAAAGAAAAAGAATGGCCTAATTGGCACTGGTGGGAGGGGGGAGGGGGTAATATGGGAGTGACCTTTTTTGCATATGTAGTCACTTTAAAGTTTGGAAAGGGGGGGGGGGGGGTTATAGGTGTCAAATTTTTTTCTGCATATGTTCACTCTAAACCTTCAAAATGCATTTTTGAGCAAAGACAAAAAAATTTGTCAAATTGGCGGGGTATGAAGAGGGGGGGGGGGGGGGGGGGTGGTCAGGGCAATAACTCTGACAATTTTCAGTGGATAATGGTGGTCATCGAACTTGAGTAGACATTGCTCCCAAAGAGTTATATACAAAAGTAATTGATATTTGGTTACTTGACGTAGACATTGTTGCTAGAGAATATACCAATAAAGAATTGAAATCTGTTAACTGTTGTTCAAGTTATGCCATAAACAAAGTTCGGACGAACGGACAGACAGATTGAGGGAGCTCTACACTATATCCCTCCCTTGTGAGGGGGTAAAAAGTAACAAAGTATGTGGTAGAAGCCTAATTTCAAATATAAAGAAACTAAGTTTGAAAACCATTTTGAGAAGGGCTAAATTAATGCCAATATTATTTGAAACTACCTCATACAGGTTCAGCAGACCTTGCCCCAAATGAAAAATAGGCCGATTAAATCGTCAGATGTGTACCCATACGCGCAACTAGTAGAAAGCTGTTATTATCTCAGGACCAATTTTGTGGACAGCTAAAATCCATGTAAGGGCATTTTATCAGCACACCCTCTTTGTTATCTGAAAGTATTTATGAAAATATTATAACCAAAAAGACATTTTTTTTTAATTAACAATTACTAAAAAAAAGTTCAAAAAGTGATTGGAGGAATTTTCAATTTGAAGGATAAAGGGTTAATATCTCAGGATCAAATTATCAGATTTATACCAAAAACTATACAGCAAGGCACATCAGTAACCTGAAGATATATATAAAGTAACATGACAATTGGATTGATATTTTTTGAGTTATCTCATGCCAAAGGAATTCTCAATTTGAAGGTAAAGGGTTAATATCTCAGGATCAAATTATCAGATTTACACCAAAAACTATACAGCTCGGCACATCAGTAACCTGAACACAAATATAAAGTAACATGACAATCCAAGCAATATTTTTCAAGTTATCGAGTGCCAAAGAAATGGATACGGATGCCGGATGGACAGACAGACAACGGAGGGCCACCCTGGATGCCGACATTACCGGTATGTGTACCATACATGGTATGGGTACACATAAAAATATAGACGTTCTGACGTTGTAATACAATGTTTGAAGAATTAAAGGCAGTCCATCGTTTCACCCAATTACACCCAATTAATACCCAATTAAACCCAATTAATACCCAATAAATAAAAAAACGTCAAAAAATTGTTTTTTGGGGTGAATTCTAGGAGGAAGACTATAGTGCGCTGATGGAACCCGTTACTTCGTCGGACAGTTTTGAGATCGTTCAGTGTCTGAGTAAAGAATGTCTATATTGATATATTTAGTGTGACTAGGCAGGGAGCAGTCAGTTAATATGGGAGATATCGAATCAGTGTACATGTATTTGACCATCCAATGTCCCTGCAGTAAAGACGTACAAAATTTGGTATATCCACTGCCCTTCTCGAGTGCTGTAAACCATTTTTTGTCGGTGCTGTTGAAAGGTCCATTATGAGCAGAAAGTGTTGTTACACTGTAAACACACACTGTAACAAGTGGGTGGGGATGCAGGGCACTTCAATAAGGACTGAGAGCTGAGAGATGGGCACATTTCATATGCACTAGTCGAAACTTGGCCTCACAGGACGTGATATAATATTTTAGTTTGGTAGGCAAACATCATATGTGCCAAACTGAAACATTATATTACCGACTGTAAGGCCAGGTTTGGATGAAATATAGGCCTACACAAGATAGGTGGGTGGGGGTGCGGGGCACTTCAGTAAGGACCGAGAACTGAGAGGGATGTTGGATGGGAACATTTCATATGCACTATAGTCGAAACTTGGCCTCACAGGCCGTGATATAATGTTTTAGTTTAGTAGGCAAACACCCTATGCGCCAAACCGAAACATTATATTACCGACTGTAAGGCCAGGTTTGGACGAAATATAACTTATACAAGATGGGCACTCCCACTAATTTCAATAAGGACCCGAGAGCTGATGGAGAGTTGGTGTTCAATTCAGTGGAAAAGCACATTTCATATGCACAGGTCGAAACTAATGCTCCCACAGGCCATAATATAATGTTTTGGTTTGGTTGGCCAACATCCTACCTACGAAACCACAAAATTATATTACGACCTGTGAGGCCTAGTGTGGTCTAAATATAGGCCTAGACAAGATGGATGAGGACCGATCTATTGTTTCTATATGTGTTTGTGTACAGATTTGTGTTTTGTTACAAACATGTGCTTCTGTAAATAATGTTGTTTTTCTGTACAATAAGCCCCTGCTGTATGTGCTCAAATTGTTATTTGTTAAGGTTTTACATTTTATGAAATATATTTGACTACGCCACGGCCCAGGAGGTTTGGACTAGATATACACAAAATTTGCAAAAACCATTCCACATTAGTGGGGGCGGGGAAGTTTCTCCCAAACTAACTGAACGATCTCTACCTGTTCCGACTTAGTTAGTACTAATGGGTCAAGTTCGACTGGCGCGCTGTAGCCTTGCTTCGAGAATTTGTCCCAACAAACAATAACTTCGCAATTCAGTGGACGTATATATTAATTGGGTGTTAATTGGGTGTAATTGGGTGTAATTGGGTGAAACAACGGACCCAATTAAAGGTACAACCTTGAAAAGCAAAATTTTAACCTAAAACTTTAAGCTTGGAAAACTAAGTAAAATTTACTGCAAAAAAGGGTAAAGTATTACCGAAAACCGATAAAAGAAATCATTGATGTAAATGCAAGCATTAAGTTGTATTGAGCAAGCAAGAATTAAAGAACAAAGTATGTGGTAAAAGCCTAACTTCAAATACAAAAAACTAAGTCTGAAAGAATGTTTAAAAGGGGTTAAAATCATGCCAATATTAATTAAAATCATCGCAGAAAGCTTCAGTAAACAATAGACATTGCACCAAATGAGCAACAATGACATTCCACTAAACTGTTTAAAGGTCTAACTTTCAAACAAAAAACTTTAATCAAAAACTTTAACCTGGAAGTTCAAAGTTAGTGTTGAAATGATTTTTCGACTAGTCGATGCCTACATGATTCGTACTAACCAAATCTATTAACCAATTAGTGAATCACTCATCGATTAGTCGCTTGAGTGTATTCTCTAAAGCCTTGAAGTTTCCAGTTTGTGATCCTTCAAGAAAATTTCAGTGCTGTTGATTTGAGGAGTGCTATCACACTCACGCTTCTAAATTAGAAAAAAGAAGCTCTCTTTTTTGCGCTTCTCTAATCTTCAAGAAAATAGATTATATTATCGGGTAAAGATTTGAGATTCCATTACAATGATTAAAACAAGCAAATGAGATGTGAACAGCACACCTGCAAACTGTTGGGTCATTTTAATTAATGCTGGCAGTGGAAGTACATCTACAGAAGTTCATGCTTTTTCAACACATTCTTGTTTTGGGTAAATGTTGCTATAATAAGATTGGTCAAAAAACAAAACATTACTATGATATTTACTACTGAATGAAGTTGTACAACTCACATTACACAGTGCACATACTGACCAAATACTGTTTGGTCATGTGATGTATTTAATATTCAATGAGGCTATTGTTTATAGTTTGTCTAGCTTTTCATTGGGGATTGATTAAGTTGTGTAGGTCATGGAACAACTGTGTCATCAGAGTACACTTCTTCAGTGATCTGTTTCCTGCTTTCCATGTTTTTTAGCACAATAACAAAGTGCAGAAATTTCTTATTAGACCACAATATAGAAGTGAATTGAATGTTCTATTTTGCTTAAAAATATTTGATGGAACTGAATATTCTGGGCCCTCTCAATTCCCCTTGGAAATAGGAACACCAAAGATGTATTATTAGACCAATTTATTTTTTGCGGCACTGGTTGTTTGTTTGGTCGTAAGGCCATGGAGACATCAGCTTCTGTAATGTCACGCAGTTAGACTCATTAATTGTGTTGTAATTTGGAAGCCACTCCAGCCAATGTATTTAGTTAAAACCCCCACAGTTTTGGAGACTTTATTGCTTAGTTTAGCACCTGACAATGCATAACCGACTAGTCGATTAATCGTCGACTACCACCCGTCGATTAGTAAAAATCCAAATGGCATTAATCGTTTCAACATTTTTATAAGTTAAATTGACTGCAAAAAAGGGTTATAGAATACTTTCCAAAATAACATGAAACATAATGAGAATGATGCAATCAATAGTAGTTAATATTAATTAAAAAGAAACAAAAACTTTAACCTTCAGTTAAAAACTTCAACCACAAACTTTAAACCAAAACTCTAAATGTTAACAGATGGACATGGACAGACTATAGCCCTGACTGTAAACAGTCAGGCTAAAAAAAAGAAATACTTTAGACAATCATTTTGCCTGAAAATGCATGAACAGAAAAAAAGGTTCAATTATATCAGAGTGGCTGCATAATGTATTCTTTATTGGGGGGGATTATCTCCAGTCATAATTTTCTGCTTGGGGGCAATTATTCCTCTTACAAACATCTAGTGGGGGATAGTGTATTCTTTATTGCGGGATTTTCTCCTACCTTAATTTTCTGTTTGGGGGGATTAAAACCATATCCAAATTAAGAGTGGGGGAAAAATTCCACCTATGCAGTTTGGGACTGGGAGGGGTTAGTTCCTGGGAGGGAGGCGGATAATTATGTATACAGTAAAACCTGTCTTGAGAGACTGCCTTTTGGGCCACACAAAAGTGGTCTCTCAAGACAGGTGGTCTCTCATAACAGGTTTCAGGTTTTCTCAAGTCAGTGAATAAGCAACTACAAAATTCAGAAATGGAGAAGAATAGATTTTTGTAAATATGATGATCCCGAATGGAATGATTTAACGTGCCGAGGGCGCGCAGGGACAGTATGGGGAACAAGCCCCTTTCGACCTTCAGTGACTGTAAATGACTAATTTCCACATGTCTACTCGTGTTGAAGGAGGAACAGGTTCAGGTACTCAGCAGGTGTCACCGGTTGTGGCGTGATGGTCTCTTTGACTGATGTCGGTTGAACCCTCGGGTGAGGACCAGTGTGAGAGGTTGGGTCCTCTCACAAAGGTACTACCTCTCCCCGAGGGTGCAGTCGATCTGGATTTTCAGGCAAGTATAGTCTGCCACTTCGGAGATGATATTGAGTGATGGCCATCACTGGCAAGTATAATCTGCCTCAGGCTGTCACTGTTTGGTAGGATGTCTTTGAAGGACACAACAACGACCCCTTTCGGGGACCACCAGAAAGAAGACCCGAACTTCCCTGGATCGGGGGCAGGCCTGCATTGTAATCCTATTGGGTTGGAACAAGAGATGCGCAATGCGCTTACAAAAAGGGGCAGAGGCGGGACTCAGGACCAACGCTCGTCTCCCTTAAAGTGGTCGACCACTTTTAAGGATGGATCGGAGGATGTTGAGGAACCATGGGGGTAACCGTTTCTATAACGGTTAGACTGTCCATAGCAGTTATTGGGGTGCTGGTCAAAAAGCATCTTCTGTGTACCTGCTTAAAAGAAGAAGGCAGAATTAGTTTTCATTAGAATATGTAAAAATAAAAAAAAGATAAAAGTAGCACATTATGTTTTAATTTGTGATCTAATCTTTAGCTGAGTCGGTGAAGGCAGCCCTTTCTGGTAGAAGGCCACAGTTAAGCTGTTAATCTGCCTGTTAGCTCATCTTCTTAGGCTGAGAGTGAGTTTGTAGCGGAGGGTAACAGGTTTAGACACTAAACCACACCCGAGGGTGTTTCTGTAATGCCCTTCGCTGGTTTCGACCATATTTAGGTTAATTTGAGTTTATTTGGAGGCGCCTGGTATCGCGAGCGTTTTATGCAGGCTGAGCTTCCCAGGCTGGAAATGAGATTGCAGCTGGAGGGTAACTTTGTAGTTGTTCTTTTTCATGAAATTTTTGTAACAAATAGAAATGGACTGTTAGAAAAATTATAAAAATAAATTAGTCTTCACTGAAGAATTTCAACACAAATTTATTTTTATAATCTCATCTGTCACATTTCAGGTATGTTACCGTATGTATGAAATTGTTTATTCAGCAACAATCCTAATCGTTTCACAGGCGTCTTATAAAAACATTTCAATCTTTAATGAGTTATGTAACTGAATAGCAATTGAAACCCAATGAAGAGCTTTTAATTATGTTAGTATAACCACAATGGATTTTCCATTTCCAGAACAGGTAAAAAGTTTTTGTCATGGTTTCAGTCTTCAAAGGGGTGGTCTCTCAAGACAGGTCCATTATGGCATAAAAATACAAGTTGGTACCAGGTCACAGTGGTCTTTCAAGACAGGTGGTCTCTCAAGACAGGTGATCTCCCATAGCAGGCCCATTTTTGAGTAAAACCAATCGGTGCCAGGCAGATGTCTCTCAAGACAGGTGGTCTCTCAAGACAGTGGTCTCTCAAGACAGGTTTTACTGTAGTCTAACTGACTCACAATCATCATCATCATCATATTGATTCACATCTCTGACTTCAGAGTGCGAAGAGCAATTAGACATGGACTACCTGTCTGAAAAAATCAAGAACACTTTATTGGTGCTGGATGCCAGCTCACTTCTCAACTGGAATGTCCAGGCTGAGAGTGACTGCATCCAGCTTACCGTTAAATACAAGACAAAACTCACCCCTGGGAGTGGTAGTACCACTACCCGTACTGGTCCACCCCAGAGGAAGGGAAAACAGCCTACCACTGAGACACCCGTGAAAAGCAAGAAGAAGACAAAGATGAAGAAGTCACCAGCCACTAAATGCAGGGATGCCAGACGAATGGAGGCGTGGATCGAAAGGAAGAGGACTGAGACCGGGAATCAGATGGAAAAGGTGATCACTGTCAACTCACCTCCAAAACCTGTATCACCAATCCCAAGCCATACCTCTTCACCAAAGAGGTCAGAGGGAGAGGCGAAGCAGGAAAAGGAGACAGAGGAGATGGAAGTCACACTATCCGTACCTGACTCTCCTATCAACCTCAACCAATCGGGCCTCAAATCCATTTCAACCTCAGAGTCCGAGCATGAGCCCTCTGATGAAGGCGATACTAGCCTGACAGCCTATACTGAAATGTTGGATGGACGTGCCATTGAGCGCTTCGGCGAACTCAAGCTGGTGTTTGATGGAACTGGGGATGATTATTTGGAATAGCTTAAATCAACCCAGATGGAATGGGCTAAGGAAACATACGACGTCCTCATCAACAAACCAGGTCACTTGGAAGCAGCAAGGATCCGCGACCCGTTCTTTCACGGATGACTAAAACGCAAAAACTTAGAAACAACAACTGCCAAGCCTTCGCCATCTCAGCCACCTCCTTCCAAGAAGAAAAAGCACAAACGCCACTAAACCTGAACACCTTCCTCCTTTGACACGCCTAGACATACCATCAAAACCTATCCTACAGCTAAAGAGGGTCGAAAGGGGCTTGCCCCAAACCTTTCCTGCCTGCCTTCAGCACGCAAAACCATTCCATTTGGGTCATAGTTGTCTCTCAAGACAGGTGGTCTCTCAAGACAGGTGGTCTCCCATAGCAGGTCCATTATACAGTAAAACCAATCGGTGCCTGGCAGATGTGGTCTCTCAAGACAGGTCGTCTCTCAAGACAGGTTTTACTGTACTGATTAATCCGCCATAAGACGCAAAAACTAAAAAGAAGAATGAAAAGTGAGTGGTATATTTTGTGAATAGCGCAAGTTATTCCAGAATTTTGTCTGCAAATGTTGTGCGCTTTACATGTTTGGTAAAGATTAAAATAAAATTCATCCCAGAATACAACAGTTACTGCTGCTAACTAGTGCTTGTTATGATGTAATTTTTGTTTGCATTTGAATTTTCTCCTTTTATTTGTGTCTTTCTGTTGTTTTTTTTTTTTTTAAACATAACGGCCCTAACTGGCCAGCAGTTTTCACAAAAATTACCATTCAATTTTCATCTCAAAAATGTGGCTTTTGACCCCTCATTGGAACATTGAGCTCGTTCTAATGAGGGGCCATAAGATATGTTTTTGGCGCAAAAACTTAAAAAACGAATGAAAATTGAAGGGTAATTTTTGTGATGAGCGCTGGTTATTCCAGAATTTTATTGGCAAGTGTCATCTGCTTTTCGTGTTAGGTAAAGGGTTAAATAAAGTTCACCTCCGAAAACAACTAGTGATCAAATAAAAATTCATCTCTGAATACAACTACGGTTAGCTAGAGCTTGTAATGATGTAATGTTTCTTGGCATTTTCTCCTGACCCCAGTGATACTACAGTTAAAACTAGAAGTCCTGTCACGAATAGTGCACTTATCTAGGCTTAATTGCGCGTTGGAATTGCGCGCAATTGCCATATCGAATGGCATCCAAAGCACGGCAGGTTCTCTTGGTTACTCATAGCAAACACATGCAATGTTTCTGCCAATGGACCTCTGGGTTACCCGGAGGTCCATTGGCTGAAACATTGCTTGTGCACAGGCCATATGTACAGAATTTGATAGCTTTACTTGGGCTATAACGCATACATTAACGCGCATATCAACGTGCTATTTGTGCGCATTTCATGACAGGACTTCTAGTTTTAAATGTAGATTGATATAAAAGTTATTCACTAATTTTCACTTGCCTTAAAAATGAATCTTTTTTGAATGATTTCACCATATTCCACCCAGGGTGAAAATTACACTTTCATACGAGCACACCCACTTACTCCCGACTAGTGAGAAAGAACAAGCCAACCGCAACGGCAACTTCGAGTCGACTGATTTTCAACGGCACAATAAAATAGTCCAATTCTTAATAAAGTATGAATATTTTCATCCAAAAAGTATGCACTTTTGTTTGAAAAGTGTTTTAAAACGGACGAAAAACTAAAAAGAAACGAGAAAAAACTGTCTAATTTAAAAAAAAAAAAAAAAAAACCTGCTACTGTAATTAATGTAAAGGATTACCCCTTTGTGTATTTTGTTAAGTTCATCCAGGAATATTGCTTTTTATTTTTTAAACCCAAGTACATCCTCACAAAACAATACATGTCACAACTGATGAATTCTGCATGGGCCGGATCATCAGGGGACGGATCGACTGAGACGCGGAACTGGCGGAAGCCGGATCGTCTGGGGACAGATCGTCTTCCGGGTCGAATCGACCTGTTACTAATTTGTGTATATTTGATTTGAATTTATGGAATATCAGAGGTGGGAATTTCAAGGAAAAGAAATTCCCATTACTTATATACACTTAAGTTGACATAATCTTCTGAAGTTCTGTGCATTTGTGTTCACGGCGACCCAAAACTCAGACTCAGTCCAAACTGAGACCAGTGTTTCACGAGAAATTTTTGAATTTGAAACTGTTAGAAATACTGAAAACACCAACCCGTTTTCAGTGCTGAGATTTTACCTGCGAGGTGTATTGGCAACAAGAGAAAACTTCTGATCTCTCGATTCTCTCCGTGCCAACTGCAAAACCAAGCAAACGCTTTCGATGTTAGTGTAAACTCCAAGCAAAATTTATCTCTGTGAGCATCGAGTCATTCTAAGGGAGGCAACTGCTTGACGTGTGCTGACAGTGGGGCAAACCAAAAAGTGCGACCTGAAGCCGACACCGGCTTTAGAAAATGTTTGCGCGGGAAACAGAAAATTATTTCACTCTAATTCGACGAAATACCTTGCTGCAGATTTTGGGTAAAGAATAATATCCGTTACATGCTGGACAAGAAATACTTCAAATTATTTTATTTTGCTGCGAGTTTTATCGAACCACAGGCACCTGGAAACTCATTATATATAGCCAAATGCTTCAAAATAGCCCTCATATATGCCACCCCCCTAATATATATAATAACAATAGAAAGGCTGGAAACTTCAAACGCTCAAAATTTCATACCACTTAAATCGAGGGACCTGCGGTATATTAAAAACGTTACTATCACAAGCTACCGCGGGTCCTTTTTAATTATTTCCCTGCGGCATGTTAGAAACTATCGTGATCTACCATATTATATTTCTGATTTTATGCAGGCCCTTGTTTTGCTGGTATCACTCTTGCCCCTGCTCCATATAACTGCAGAGTTCGTTATGGAGGTACTGGCAAGAAAAAGGACAACAATGATAGAACTGTTTTTATTTAATTTATTTTATTCAATTTACGGATAATGAGTAAAAACTACACAACGAAAAATTATAAACAAAACAAATAGGTACCACAGGCACCGTCATTTAGCAAATTGGTCGAACCGGCGAATTGATCCGGTTCCAATAATATCCACATACGACCGAAAGCGCTGGCCCTTTACCCAACGTTATGGCCGAACGCGGCCAGCGCTATACTCGAAATCGCTATTCAAACTTGGCCTATTCTAAATTTCATCTTTTGCTTCCAAAACACAGGTTATGGCTCTCCGTTCGAACGATCGCGCCACGCTCGTTCGAATAAGGGACCATAGCCTATGTTTTTGAAGCAAAAATAAACATTTTAGGTTACTCGATTTTTTTTTCTCCAGTGTCGTCTGCTCCAATCGTTGGGTATCGGTTTAAAGCAAAAAGTACCAAGTGAGTTGTGTTCAAACAAAGGCTATAACTGTATAATAAGAGAGTTTTCAACTAGTGTGGTGTAAGAACAATAAATGCAATGAATTACCAAAAGCCATGCCCCGGGAAATACGATATAGTAATGTCACAAAGTTGGGCTAACCTGCATCGCTGGAATATTTTGAATCATGTTTCCGATTGTGTGCGTGTGTTGTTTAGACACGAAGAGCGTGATAGCGTGAATAGAAAAATACGCTCCGTTATTATTCATTTTTGGTGTAAAGTACCCCCAAATATCATCGAGACCACATTTGCCTCAAAATGTTAGTTAAAACAAAGATAATACCCCACAAAACAGGGGACCTGCGGTAATTTTGAGGGGCTGCGGTTGTTTAGACGAGAAGAGTGTGATAAGTTTATGTTGTTTATATAGCGTAAATAGAAAAATACGCTCCGTTATTATTGATTTTTGGTGTAAAATACCCCCAAATATCAACGAGACGACAGTTGCCTCGAACTGTTAGTTAAAACAAAGATAATACCCAGAAAAACAAGGGACCTGCGGTAATTTTGAGGGACCTGCGGTAGCCTGCGGTAAAATCGGGGACCTGCGGTATAAAGGCGCACCGCGAAATTAAGTTACTCTCGTATCAAAGTTTTGAATCGAAAGCCATTGTTGGGAGTTCTTGGCAGTGAATATCAGTCAGGGATATCGAGTGTTTGACTTGTACTCTTTATCTGGCGTCAGGTTTTTAGTCTTTGTGAAAAAAATAAACGATCGTATATTTTTTCAAAAGACTGTGTTTAATATTAATATAATATTTTTTTTACATTAATGATGCAATTGAGAATTTTAGAGAGACGTTGCTAATATTCAATATCCCTGACTGATATTCACTGCCGAGAACTCCCAACAATGGCGTGGCTGTAAACAGATTTTAGCATGAAAATCCAAATAAAACGTCTAAGAAAAAGCTATTAATGCAAATTAATTTTACAAAGGGCACCAGATTCTGAAAGAATAGTCATTTCAGCATCAGAAGACACACGTATGTGTCCCCACTTTCGATTCAAAACTTTGATACGAGAGTAACTTAATTTCGTGGTATGAAATTTTGAGCGTTTGAAGTTTCCAGCCTTTCTATTGTTATTATATATATTAGGGGGATGGCATATATGGGGGCTATTTTGAAGCATTTGGCTATACATAATGAGTTTCCAGGCGCCTGTGATCGAACTGTTTAGTTTCGAAGCACACTAAAAAATCTGCTCGAGGACGGCGCCGCTGTCAATCGCTAACCCGATTAATTATTTAAGCTGGACACACCGATATTTTATCGACTTTAGCGGTTTATAGCACAACTGCCGATGAAATTATTGGGGCATCTTAGTGTTAATAATATGCGGATGGGTTCGCCATGTATCAATCTTGGAAACACAAGGCGCCCCTGGTTTGGGGCGAGTTGATCCGCTTTGGGTGGCAAGTTGACCCGCCCAAAAGATTTTTAAAATTTTTTTACTAACTTTATTTTTATAATTTTTATATTTTTTAGTAAAACAAGAGGAATCTGACCTCCCTAGAGACGTTGTATACCAAATATGAAAGCATTCTGACTGTTGGATCTGAAAAAGAACATTTTTAAAGAAATTTCTTCATATTGCATTAAGTTAAGGTTTGGGCTACCACAGCAACCCCAAATATTAACTTACGGACCTGATTTGAACAAACTTGAATCTGATCCCCGCCTAGAGATGTTGTATACCAAATATGAAAGCATTCTGACCAGTGGATCTGAAGAAGATTTTTTAAGAAATTTCCTCATACTGCACTATGTTGAAAATTTGCGCTACCATAGCGAGCCCAAATATATACCTAGGGACTCGATTTGAACAAACTTGAATCTGACCCCCCTAGAAATGTTGTATAGCAAATATGAAAGCATTCTGACTGGTGGATCTGAAGAAGAAGATTTATAAATATTATCCCCCATACTGAACAAAGTTAGAATTTGGGCTTCCACAGGAAGCCCAAATATTACCCTAGGGACTTGGTTTGAACAATCTTGAATCTGCCCCTCCTCACAATGATGAATACCAAACATTAAAAGATTCTGACCGGTGGTTCTGAATAAGAAGGTTTTTAAAGAATATTCCCCATACTGCTCTATTAAAGTTAAAAATTCAGGCTCCTGTACTGAGCCCAGATATGAACCAATGGGCTCTATTTTAATAAACCTGTATCTGCCCCCCCGCCCCCCATGGATACTGAATATCAAAGATTCTGACCATTGGTTCTGGAGAAAAGATTTTTTAAAAATGTTTGTAAATATGATGACTCAGCATTTTTTCGATGCCCGCTACAGTACACCCTAACATAACCGATGGCAATTTTTTTACCATTCAATTCTACTGGTCCTAAGGATGCCCCATACCAAATAACAGTTCTCTGTTCCGTGTGGTTTGGGTAATCTGGTTGTTTGAAATTATTTCTATTTTTAGCTCCTGGGGTTCCCGTGGGAAAGCGGAAATTGTTTTTTGCACGAGTCAAGTACTTATGACCCAATAACACCACATACCGAATTTCGTTCAATTGGACCATCGGTTCAGAAAATAGAAATTTTGGGCGGGGTCAAAAATCTTACCCCTCCCATTACAAAGCCAAATATTGCTTCAGGAACTTCGTTTGAACAAACTTGAATCTACACCTCAAAAGGAAGCTCCATAACAAATATCAAGTCATTGTACTCACTGGTTCACGAGAAGAAGATTTTAAAAATATTTTGGAGCATTTTCTCCCACCCTCTCCTTATGGGACTGGGCATGTTGAGTTGAACAAAAATGTAATGCCCCTTCGGGACCATCACTCACATAAACTTTCACTTGAATTGGCCAAGTGGTTTTGGAGGAGAAGACCAACATGATGTTGACGGATGACGGACGGATGACGGACGGAGAACGATGAGATTAGCTCAGCTTGACTTTGTCAAGGTTAGCTAAAAACCCAAACAATTATGGAATATTAATTTATATACTCACCTTTAAGCCTTTACCTAACGTAACGGCCAAAACAGGCCAGCGCCATTCTCAAAAATCGCCAATTAATTTCCATTATTTTTTTCATTGTTTGTCTCAAAAACATAGGTTATGACCCCCTCGTTGGAACGAGCTCGTCGAGCTCGTTCCAACGAGGGGTCATAACCTATGTTTTTGAGACAAAAAATGAAAAAAATTAGTTATTCAAGAATTATTTTTGCAAGTGTCGTCTTCTTTTCAGGTTAGGTAAAGGGTTAATAATACGAAAATCCTGTTCAAATGCAAATTTTGAATCCACTACACGAAGCACACATGAAAACATTATAATTCCTTTTCAAGAATAATAAATTTAACACAGAAGTTCCCAAAAAATCGTATTCACTGAATAAAGATATAACAGCTCTTTTAAGGGCTTTGGTGTGTGTCTGTGAGTATGTGCAGGCCTGGCATTTTCAGGAGAGCGATTTATTCGCTCGCCTACTGCTCTAATTAAAAAAATTGAGGAGAGCGAAAAATAGCCCTCCTAGCCTTCGAAAATAATGGTTACCACAACAGCCTGTTCCTAAAGCCCACATGTTTTCAGATCTCTGTTATGTTAGTGGTCTCTGCAAGATGGCAACACTGCCGCTCCCACACCTCCGGGCCTTCAAGGCCCGGGAGTGTGGGAGGGGCAGTGTAGCCGTCTCACAGAGACTACCTTGTTAGCAGCACCAAATAAAATGTACAAAGCCCACCAGACAGAATTCATTAATAGTACAACTTCATTTTGCTTTTTAGCTCTTGTTGGCTTGAGGAGAGCTAATCGCTCCCCTAGGCTATGTGAGGCGAGCGATTTTTAGCCCTCCTGCATTTTTAAGAATGCCAGGCCTGTATGTGTGCGTTTTTGTTTTGTTTTGTTTTTTTTTTATTTTTTTATTTTTAAATTTTTTTTTTTTTTATCAGTCCGTCATCTGTTTCCCCTGTAGGCAGACAAGATGGCCAAAGCTCAGCATCCACTCCCCCTTATAGGCTGATGGATGACACGAGCTCAGTCTGAGTTTAATTGGAGATATTACATAAACGCATGTAGACGGGGGGACCACTGCGTTCGGGTATAACGTTTGAGAATTTCAAAGGGCGTCAATACATTTTTAGATATGTTTTTTTTTGCGGAGATTACAGTCCCAAAATTTCGAAAGGGTAGGATTGAAAATGAGGTGGAAAATAAACGATATAGAAAAAAAAACATAAAATTGTAATCAATGGCATCAGGTGCGTAAATGTGAAATACAAAAATAACATTGAATAATTTCTAATACGTAAACAGTGCATGAAGTTTGGTAGCTGTAGCTTTTATAAATATGGAGTTACATGAATCAGAAGACAGCGTTTTTAATGAAATATATCCAAAATTGGTTAAACTTTGAAGTGACGTAAAAACGTCAAAACGGCGCCAAATCGCCCCCCACCCAAAAAAACAAAAAACACCCCCAGCTATCTCTTAATGTTTTGAGCTCTACAACGTACTAAAATTTCAGAATAATCCGATGTATTTTAATTTTTTACCATATCATCCTCTATGACGTCACCCCTAGGTTCGGGTATAGCGGTGGAGAATTTCCGAAAGCGACAATACACTTTTAGATGTGTTTTTGTGTGAAGATTATATTTCAAAAAGTTCGAAAGGCTAAGGCTTAAAATGAGTTTGAAAATAAAAGGTATACCCCCCCCCCCCCACACCCCGTAAAATTGGCATCGCTGTCATCGGGTCTCTCAATTTGAAATGAAAAAATAATACTGCGACTGAATAGAGATATTTGTAGGAAGTTGGAAAAGTGTATCGCATCTAAATAAAGCGCAATTGGAATCGCGAGCGTTGGTCTTGTAACCCTTTACCCAACGTAACGGCCAAAACCGGCCAGCGCTATTCACAAAAATCGCCAATTAATTTTCATTTTTTTAAATTTTTTGTCTCAAAAACATAGATTATGACCCCTCATTGGAACGAGCTCGTTCCAATGAGGGGTCATAACCTATGTTTTTGAGACAAAAAATTAAAAAAAATTAGTTATTCAAGAATTTTATTTGCATGTGTCGTCTACTATTCATGTTCGGTAAAAGGTTAATTAAGAATACAGAAAATCGGCCAAACGTCAAAGTGACGTAAAAATGTCAAAACGACGTTCAATCGACCCCGAGCTATATCCTAATTGTTTGAGCTCTACGAGCTATATCCTAATTTTTTTAGCTCTACGAGCTATATCCTATTTTTTGAGCTCTTCAAGATTTTGTGAAGATTATATTCTAAAATTTCTAAAAGCTACGACTCAAAATGAGGTTGAAAATAAAAGTTATAGAAAAAAAAATCCGTAAAATTTGCATCGCTTGCATGGGGAATCAGAATTTGAAATGAAAAAAAATCGAACTTCACATCTGCAAATAAACATAAATATGATAGTTTATTTGGAAATGTTTACAGCAAATCCGATCGGAAGACAAGTAATTAACACTTAGGAATCCCCCCTTTCCGTTCATGTAACATAAATATTATCTAGTGCGGTAAAAACAGTAAATATAAAATATTTTACACAAACAATGTAGAAGATTAAAGAAATGTAACAATTAAGTAGGCCTAATATAAGAAGTGTAAGAGAGATAGATGGTGATAAACAGAGAGAAAAAGAAAATAGAGAGCGATAGATAGAAAGAGAAAGAGAAGAGAAAGAGGTAGAGAGGGAGAGAGAGAGAGAGAGAGAGAGAGAGAGAGAGAGAGAGATAGATAGATAGATAGATAGATAGATAGATAGATAGATAGATAGATAGATAGATAGATGAAACAACAAGAGTACTCGGAATAGGGTCAGAACTAACAAGAATAGACCAGAACAGCTAAATATAGTAATAATAAGCAAAGCTGTTCCAGCTGATAGGCTCTTCTACGCTACTGGAGTATACTACAGGACAAAGGAACATGGTCAGATAGACAAAAACTATTACATAGATAGATAGAAGCAGAGAATTCTGAAAGAATTCGAAACATTAAAACTTGTCGGGTTGTTTGTGGTAATTCTACGAATCGGGAAATTACTCCGATTCAATCGAACACCCCCTCCGAACATACCCCTGTCTTGTTGTAAGCCTTTAGGTAACATACCAACCACGTGCTACCATAGAAACGAAGATGGCGGCCTCCAGTAACAAAATGGACGACCGAAACACGTATCACCCAAACAACACGCGCTGCGCATGCGCACTCACACCACGCATCACTATTGAAATGACGTCACAAGATGGCCGCTCACGCGGGTTACCGTGACAACCAAACATGGCGCCACCAGATCACGTGACTATCACGTCACATGAGATCCTGCATGATATCCTGCCAATAGGTCCTGAAAACCACATTGCATACTACTCGCGCGTTCTATACATTTCCCCGGGGCCCGTCCTCGTTCTTGGTGGCCCTGTACTTAAAACATTGCTATTTGGGAAAGTTTTTAGAAGCAGATGTCCATGATTGCCAAGTCCTAATAACTTTCTTGAGCACTACAGGGAACCTGATTCTAAACCAGACAAACAATGGATTCCTTTCGATGATATTCTTACCCAGGGGGGACAACTTGAACCTTACGGCCCGTCTTAAGGGTTCTTCTCATAGAAAAATATTGACAGAGAACACATAAATTGTGTATTTGCGGAACGCTAACAAACAGTGGTGTTACTCTCACACCGACGATGTAAATAAGTATAGTATATAAACGCAAGATAAATTTACCAGTACTTGCCCTTCATTTACAGCACTTAATTCTGGCCTCATTTCCTGGAAAGTTCTCCAAGAGCTTTCCAGGAAGTGAGTCCAAATTCTGGTGTTAGCATTGATGAGCACTATCTTGTAGAGAAAATATTGTTTTTATACTACAATTTATTTCCAACATTACTGTAGAGCTATAAAACCCGTAGAAACTAAAACAGGTTTGAGTACGCAGCATGTGAAACGTTCACATAATTTTGATGTAAGATGCATTATCTTGTTTCTTTTTTTCTGTTGGAGAAGTTTTTTTTGCCTAAAACTCAGTCTGCTTATTTGTTGTTTTGCTCAAAGCGAAGATATGAATGACTTTCATAAGATTTTGTGAAGTTTTGTTTGGACCTATTGTATTCTTGTAATGGAAGCCAGATACGTTACCAAAGAAAAATTGTTCCAAACGAACCGCCAAATGTCTTTTAAGAAAGAGTATGTCCATTTTTATTTATGAATCATAAAACCGGTATAATTGTAGCTCTGGGTAACAAAAAGATAAGAGATCACTTATCGAGTGATTATCGAACAGATACGTTACTGTTTATTACTGGAAAAGTAGGGCGTGAAGCTTACGCTTGAATGAAGAGACTGTTACCCTTAAAAAAAAATAACAAATTTTGTCAATGTTCAGGAACATTATCGTGAAGTCTTCATGCCTTTGTCTTGTCTACTTTTGGTCCAGTGAAAGTTGCAATGCATTTAATCCAAGACAACAATAATAGATATCATAGCATTTTACGGCAGCTTCTAAAACATGGGCGATTTTTTTCTCGTTTCCCATAAGCCTAAAATACTTCATCTGTAAACGGTTTATGTTATGTTGGAACATCCGCCAGAGCACAAGTTTCAGGTTTAATTGTTATTTTATTTGATATTACAACCACGCATTACAATTGATTAATGATAACGTACCTGGGGCGACGAAAACGTCAATTTGCAACACAATCTTCGAGGCTCTGTGGAGAAAACATTCATTATTATCAAAGTGTCCCATGGTCATTTCTAAAAATTGGACATACTCAATTTGTTTATAAGAATGTTTACATTACATTTGGCGTCATTGGATTTCATCCCAAACCCACAGAGAATGCCCCTATGGTGCTTGTATTTTCCCCAGTCATCGGCTGCTCCATAGTGTTTAGCTTTCTGGAAAAGTTTGTGCTTCCTTTTAATTTTCTTTTTATCGTTATTAGATAACTAAGGTGGACTGTGTGTCTTTGGTGTAAGCTTGTTTGGCACACAAAAGGTTCAGTATGTCGTTTATGCCTTCTTTCGGTGGAGTCCATTTCTGTTCTACTGACCCCTCTGTGTGTATGTTTGTCTCATTCAGTTGTTTCCATTTTCGTGTGTATACTTTCCAAATTTGGCATCTTATACATATAAATATCCCTTCGTTTTGATTTGTTGAGGCATGGTTTAACGTATGAGTAATTAACGGTCACACAGTGGTCTGAAATGCCCAGCGATGAGTCGTAGAATTTCACCAGGATTGTTTGTTCTGTGACGTACACATCTAATGTGTTATGGCTGGTTTAGTTTGTAGATGTTACAACCTAATTTCCTCTGTTAATTCTAACAATTCCTGATGCTGTTTCACTAGGCCTGTCCCTGATCTCACCACAGTGTGTAACCAGTCTATGCTTCATGTCACCAGCTACTTGTATGATGGTTGGTTTCTCTTTGCTGTTTGCCTTGATATTTTCTATTGTTGCACTCAAGTACTGCATGACATTCATTTTTTTTTAAACAATATTTTTATTTCATTCATTTGAAATCGGGTTTGGCGAACAGGCTAAGCCTATCTTAACGCTGTACCCTTACACAGCAAAGTTACATTATATGGTGCTTGTGCAGTTGTGCAAAAGTGACAAGATATCGGGTACCAAGACAATATTTCTAAATTGGTGGAAAACTTAATTTCTAATACACATGAAGCACATTATATTACAAAGCATTTAATCCAGACACCCATAAGTCCGCCATGACATATACATTGCCAACATTTAGATAGACAGCGCACATGCCATGATGGCGAAGACTCAGCTACAAACGAAGTATTTGGAAGATGGATTATTTCTAATAAATACCAGGGTCACCCACACAGCTGCCGACCAGTTGTCACTTGCTATAGTAAGTTTTCAAACCTTCTGGTTTTGATAATGTATTCTTGTACAGTGTTGAAAACAAAAATGTTGTGCGAGTCAGATTTATACGAGTTTCCATTGAGTAGGGCATCAATAGACTTATCATTGTTTTCCAATTTGTCTAACATCATTTGGCGTTCTTTCACGTAAAAAGGAATTGAAAGTATGTAATGACTGGAATCTTCATATTGAGAGCCACAGCGACATTCAGGATTTTCCCTATATAAATCTGTCAAACTTATGACCATTTAGTTGGCTACAGTTTAAACGAAGTTTGCAGTGGATAATCTGTGCTTTTCCGGGGCCCGGCAGAATAATACTTAGGGACAATGATATCATCAATTGCCAAGGCCTTTTTCAGGACATTTACTGTTTCACAGGACATCCATGGGTGCGTTTGGTGGGTGGTGGAATGAGCTAACGATCGCAGATTTTTCTTTTGTTTAAATTTCTTCCCAAACCAATTCACAATGAGTATTGCCTTTTCACATCTCGCAAATGGGTAAACCTGCCTTCTGTGCAGAACGCTTCGACGACCACGTGATTTACTAAAATAATTGCAATGTAATTATAAGGGTCATCACTAACTACTGACATTAATTAGTCATCACTGTTCTATGGTAGAGCGAAAAACATTTAACATGGAACAGTTTTACATTCCAAATATAGTCTGTCACTGGCTACTGCTCAGGCTCCATTCTGGTCACTTTGATCCTAGCATTCTATCGATATACATTGTAGTTTCGGCTACACTCGTCTCTCTCTGGTTCTGCCCAATCTCAACCAGTCAGATCAATCTATTCATCTCAGCCCCACCCACTACATATTGCGTATAGATCAATACGTTCGACTTTCGTCATATGAGGCCATGAAGGAAATCCCTCAATAAGGTCTAACCCCAAGTCCAACTTATCCCCTTCTGGGTATTTAACTGCCACGTTCCGCGGAATCCTACTGTGATCCCGATTTCTACCCAAAATCTCCAAAAATGACAAAAAGTCACCGAAACTGACTTTATTTTGGTTCGGATTTTTCCAGAATCCCCGGCTTCTGCTTATTCTTGTCCTTATTCTCACCATTTCTTGACCTGTTTTGCCTATGTTAGGACTTCCCAGATGTATCAATGTGATAGTAGACGGTTCAGCACGTGGCCACTTGCTTGGTGTTCCGATGTGTATCTGTGTGAAGAGACACAACATGCACATAACACATACCGGGTACGTCTCTTATCCTCGCCTCGGTATTTGAGGATACCTGTGACATGGAAATGTACTATTTGAGGATACCTTTGGGTGATACCTTTTGGAGGATACCTTTTGGGGGGATACTGTTTGAGGATACCTTTTAGAGGATACATATCGGAGGATATCTATCTGAGGATAGTTATGAGTCCTAACACCTGTAGATTCTAGACCACCAAAAGCCTTCATAACTCCAACGTCACTACTGTTGGTCTGTCCACAGTCATCACCAACTGTCCTATTACCAGCTTCCTCTGTGTTCACCCAATACTATAGTCTTTTACCATCCTTTTAACGTTGAACCATTACTGCAGACTTGTGGTACTACTCTCTGTTCTAATTTTTGCCTTCGGCCAAGTCTTTAATGAGTTCAATCAGATCCCACCATTCGCCAAAACCTGCTTCAGTCTATACAATTGCTTGACCCAGTGCGTGCTAAGGTACCTTACATATAAAAAAACAGTCTGTTGATGGTACCGAAATGTGCTCGTGTGATAGTGCACAACATGTACACATCACATGCAGCACATGGGCACACATCGGTGCACATTGCTTATGCGAAAATGCCCAATGTGCGCACAACACATGCAGCATATGGGCACATACGACGAAAAGGGATTCTAGAAGTATAGATACTGGACAGGGATTCCACGAACGTGGGGCAGGAAGTTGTTGGAAGGTGTTTGTGTGTTGGTACAGTAACAATGCCCACATATCACATGCAACAGAGGGTGACATGCTTGGTTTGCAGATATGTGCTTATGTGAAAAAAGCACAATGTGCACACTGCACACAACACGTTCAGTACATAGGCACATTCTGGTATTTAAGGATGCCTTTGACATGATAATGTATTATTGGCGGATACCTACTGGAGGATAGATGTACTTATCCAAAGCAAAACAGAAGTCGCCATTTTTCCAAAACATAGCTTATGACCCTTCCTCGGAACAAGCTCACTAAGGATTCATAAGCTCTCTTTTTTAAACAAAAAAATTATTTTTTTATGTATCCAAGAGATAAAAAACAAAACAAATAATGTACTTTCAGTGTTATACACAAAGAATGACATTTTCTTCAAAACATAGCTTATGAACCATCACCGTACCGAGCTCAATGAGGAGTCATAAATTGTGTTTTTGAAACAAAAAATTGAATTTTTTACTCATCCTCTAAAAATTTCCATTTTCCGCCAAAACATAGCTTATGAATCCTCACTGAAAAGTCCTCTTTGGGATGTCATAAGCTGTGTTTATGAAACAATCAATGGACATTTTGCTTATCCAGGAAAAAAGAAGTTAATATAATATAATTACAGTGCTAACGACAAGAGAGTTACCATTTCCTCGCAGAACATAGCTCCTCAATGTAACGAGCTGAATGGGCGGAAGGGGAGCGGGGTTCATTGGCATGAACTTGGGGACGTGGCTAGAGGTTTCCGGTTGGGAGTGTAGGGTAGTGAATTTCCAACTAGGTGGGGGGACCGGGAGGGGAACCCCTCCCGGTCCCTCCCCTAGTTGGAAATTCACTCTCGAGAAAACTTTTGAAAATGAAGCCATGAAAGGTTAAAATTGATTCTAGTAACTGAAATGCCAACACATTTATGATAGAATTATCAGGTTATTATTACCTCAAAGGGTATTACTTACCCCAAATCATCAAAAGTGTACCAACATGAAGAAATATAAACTTGTTATTTCCGGAGTACACTTTTTTCTGGAGCTGGGGCTGGACGACGCCGGAGCACACTTTTAAGTGCGTCCCAGTCATTCCGGTGTTTAGGAGGAACCTTTCCATTTTCCGATCCGTTAAATGGACAGCGTCATAATTAAATGACCATCTTCCTGTCTTTTTTGGAACATCGTTTTATGAGAAAAACAGCTGCAAAAATGTCTGTGGCTGATATCCCCGAGGAGATACTGGAATATATATTCATAAGATTATCACCGTATGGGGATATAAAATCAGCAATGCTTGTTTGCCGCCAGTGGTATCATATCGCGAAAGGTACTTTAAACTAGCCCAAGTTCGCGCTTTTGTGTGAAAATGTCTGGACTGTCGAGGTGTTTTTCAGGCCACGACTTTCGAAATCTGTATAAGACTTACAAGGAGGCCCCGCAAAATACGTTGTGTGGCTAACTTGGGTGCAAATGTGACTGCATTTTATAAACTTTAAATTAGTGACCTTTGTGGTATATTTTATATTCTGAAATAATAAGTACAGTCAAGGTGCCAATACTGGCAATAGGCTATAGCGGATCACTTTTTTCGGGTTAAGCCTTATGGACTATTCGACGAAAGACAAATTCGACGAATTTTTTTTAGGACAATTCGACGAGATTTTGGACGATTCGATGAAACTTCTGAACACATTCGACGAAACTTTGGACAGTTCGATGATAAAAAAGTACAAGTTGGACGAAAACTTAATAGCCGAGAATTTTTCTCGCAAATTACACTTAATTAAGGTGTCATAGCCTATATTTATGAGACACTCACACTTAAGGCGCCAATTATAGGATTATCGGGGTGTCAAAAATAAAAACAATTAATGAATGAATAGATCATCCCAAGGAAAGTTGACTGAAAAAATAACAGACAATGAATGGGTACTAATGTTTTTATTTTAATTATAATATAAAACTTATCTTATGTTAACAATAGCGCACATAATTAAAGACCATAATGGAGAAGAAAACGTAAATGAACAAACGTGTTGAACAACCTTGCCCAACCGAATTATGGCTGCAAGTTTCACTTAACTCTTTATCTTACAAAAACGGCAAAAATGTCAGTGGAAATGGCTAAACAAGCCAGTTTTAATGATAAACATTTTAGCATGGATTCATTGATACACCCCCCCCCCCCCACCACACACACACACACACAAAATTCTGAAGTTTTTAGTACAATTACAATTTACTACAACTTCAACTTAATAATTTTAAAGTACAAAATTTGTTTTTCTTTTTCTTTTGGACCATGTATCAATGACATGAATGCTATAAATTCCTTTGTTGTTATCTCAAGAGTGTTTGAGCTTTTCAAATAACGTTTGTATGCTGTTTTCACGAACTTAATTTTTGATGTCTTTGAAGCAACTCTTCAGAAACCAGCTGTGCTTGTGTCAGGATCAACCCGTAGTACGTAATCCCTGTGCCACATCGTATGTGGTTCCGTCCCCGGCATTTATCGCAAGCAACTGCAATACTTTTGGCACTAACCACTTTGTTGCATGTTAGGACAATCGGCACCACCGATGTCGGTTTCCATGTTTGAATGCTGTCGATGATGAATGAATGAAGGTTTTAGCGCGCCGATGATGCTGAATGAAAGGTTTTAGCGCGCTGAAGGCGCGCAGGGACAATTTAGGGATTTACAAATCCCTTGAGACCCGGTTAACCTTATTTTATTTCACTTAGATCACACAGCCCTAGCTTTCCTATTGCCTCAAATGGGGACTGAGGGGGTACGCGGTTAGAATTTCCGGCAGTTTTCATTGGAGTGATAGCTTGTCAATAATCAATCCCTCAGCGCCATTAAGACTATTAGAGAGTGGGGCTCTATTCGGTTCCAGCTTGGCGATGGTAGAGATTTGAGTCCCGTTGAATGAATGAAAGGTTTTAGCATGCCGATTTGCGCAGGGACAATGTGGGATTTACAAATCCCTTGCGACCCGGTTGGCCTTATTTTTTGACTCCCGATAATCAGATTTTCAGAAATATATACTATTGGAAAATGGTTATCAAAACATATCTCATGTGGTAAAATGTTTGTCGGCAACATCAACAATACCACCACCAAGCTATATGGACATCTAAGTAAACAAGCAGATGTTTCGGGTTGTTCTTCAAAGAGCGGTTTAACAAAAGGCAAGAAACAAATAGCTTGGTCAATTGTGTCTTTAATATAATTTTTAAAAATATATTCATCGAATTGACCCTTTTAAAAAAGTTTCGTCGAAATTGTCTTCCGTCAAATTGTCTTCTCGTCGAATAGTCCATTTTGTCGAGTTTGTCTTTCGTCGAATAGTCCCAGATCCCCTTTTTTCGTGTTATTTTGCTTCTGTTATTTTTTTTAAAATTCCAAGCGTGTTTTGTGGTAAGAACAATTCTTCGTCTACATGACCTGACACCAACCTTTTTTAAAACTATAATGGATGGAAGACTTAATTGATTAGTCTTGTGTACCACCGTCGGGTGCCAATAG